>VZTO01001596.1:284010-325272 GCA_013400615.1 Syrrhaptes paradoxus
GCCACCCCGCCAACAGCCAGCGCGGGGGCGACGGGGCGGGGCGGCGGGGCGCGCCCCCGGGTCCCCTCCGCGCCCCCTCCGCTCCCTGCCCCCGGACCGGGCAGGCGGTGCCGAGAGTCGCCCTGCGCGGCGGTTGTGCGCCGGGTGGGAAGCCAGAGGTCCCGGCGGGAGGCTTCAGCATCCCGTCCCCCCTCCCCCGGTGACGGCGCCCGGGGGTGCGACCTGGCGGAGGGGGACGGGGCGGTGAGAAAACTTCGGGTGAAGTTGTGGGGGTGCCCCCCGAGCGTCCCGCCAGCTGCCGGGAAGCCCCCCAGACCGGCGGTCCCGGAGATGCTTCTCCCC
This sequence comes from Syrrhaptes paradoxus, assembly GCA_013400615.1. NCBI lineage: Eukaryota > Metazoa > Chordata > Aves > Pterocliformes > Pteroclidae > Syrrhaptes > Syrrhaptes paradoxus. The sequence goes on from VZTO01001596.1 coordinate 284,353, forward strand.
GGACCGGACTCGCCGGGAGACCGGCTGCCTCCCGAGTGGCTGTCCCGGGACCGCCGGGTCCCGCACCGGGAGCCCCGCGCCGCGGTCCGGGAGCGGATCTGGGGATGCCCTCCGGGCCCCGAGGCGATGTCACCGCCGGGGGGTGTCTGGTGAGGCACAAGCAGGCGGCTCTGCTCCGCCACCGAGCCCTCCCCGCACCTTTTCCCGCTCCGGATCCCTTTTCCCAGGGAAAGGCAGCGAGAGCAGCACCGGCTGCGCGTGCCTGCCCTGCCACCCCCAGGAGCTTCCGAGCCACGGGGCCATTTCTGCCACATTTGGGCAACGGGTCCCGGCAGACTCAGCCCCACAGCCCTGATGTGGGTCTCGCACCCCGTCACCAGCCTGCTGCTCCACCCAGAAGTGCAAATCCCATCGGGAGGATTGCCCCTCTTTCGGCCCTGCTCAGCCCTCCTGCAAATCTGTGCCTGGCATGGTCCCCAAGCTGTCATTTCCCTATTAGAGGTTTCATGGAAATAAAGAGAGGGATGATTCCTTTCCACTGAGGAAAAATTGCACTGGTGTGGAGGAGTTGTGTTATAGCTGCCCAACCGCGAGGGTGACAGTGACATCTGATCGGCAATCATAGGACACATCCATAGGGCAGCCATGGACCTGCTCGTTCAGCTATTTGTAGGACTTTGCTACACAGACACAGTTACTCTTTTGTGGGGAAAAGATGCCCAATTCACACCTAGGAGAGGATTTTAACTTCTCCCACACAAAGTTTTAATTAATACCCTGTTATCGAGTGATTATTTTAATCTTTTTTTAGTCTCACGTTGATTTATCCTTTCTTTCAAAGAAAGTTTAGAAGTTGTGGGAAAGGCTTTACGGGTTCTTGCTTTAACTCTGCGTGTAATAACTGAGGTTGTCCCCACTGTCACCTGGGGACCTCATGGGAACCCTCAAAGGAAAACTTAATCAGCAACTTACCCCCTTCCAGCTATGGACAGTGAAACTGTCTCCCACTCTGACAGACAATAATTTCCTGATGTCAGGAACACAAAATGGAGTTTCAATCTCATACGCTCCAATAAAGTCTACGCTGTGGGGAAAAAAAAGGGGGTGGATTACAGATGTTTTCAGAAGGCTGTGTGAAGTTGACCAGCTGTTGTGGGATGACACCCCTCCAACATATCTGCTCTCTTTACCGTGGTTAGATGGCTACTGGGGATGTTCAAGGAAACTTCACTCCCTACTTAATCACTGATGTCTAAAGACTTCCCATGCCCTGTTCTGCCAGCTGAAGGCGAGCTTCTGTTTCCTCCAGGATAGTCACAGCAAAAGTGATAATCCTTTCATTCATGACGGGCCACAGGCTTGAATATTGCTTTGATGTGACCATTCCTCTCTTCTTGGGGAAACAGCAAGGGGTAGCCTTCTCCGAGGGGAAAATATAGCAGCCTGGCAATCTTGTGGAAAAAACTCCCACCAGAAATTGGATAATTATATCTCACTGCTTTACACCATTTACTTCATTTTGTTAAATTACATACTGCATTCATCAGAGAGGAGTTGTCTTAGTCCTCTCTGATTAATTGGCTCATTTTGGTGAGTATCTGAAAGCTTTGTTTTGGGAACCATCACTGTATGTGACTTACAAATATCTAATGGAATTGGATCAAAATGGGATAATGCACTTACTACATGTGTCATGATAAGATGAAAATTGGAACTGCTGTTGCCTTAGCATTTTCTAATGTTTTAATCTTTCCCAATCTTGCATCCAAGACTGCATTTTCATCCTCTTATAAAAAAAAGCTTAAGCTTATGGAAGCATAATTGGCTGTGAAATTCACATGATACAAGGTTCTGTACATTGCTTTTGTTCATGAAGTCTCCCCGTTTGATTTATGCTGATTTCAGAACTATCTTCTAGAAGAGACAGAGTTGTGGTCCCGTTTTTCCAGGACCCTAAGACATTTGGTCTGACAGAGAGCAAGTTAGCCAGTTTTCCGCTCATATTTGGCTTTCTATATGTGCACTCCCTTTGTCTGAAATTCCCTCTGTTCTTCCAAATGGATCAGGCATTCCTCTTTCTGAAGTTGTCCTCTGGTCTCTGACAAACAGAGGATGAAGTCCTGTCCTCAATTTAGGTCAATGGTGAAAGTCTCATGGATTTGAAAGAGCCTTGGATCCCATGCAAACCATTTAACATTATCAATATTGAATGAAGCGACTGCTCTACGGACAGTTCTGTCTTTAACACCTTCCCCCATCACAGAGTCATAACTCGTCTATAGTTCCCATTGATTTACATAATTTTAGGATAATTCAGTATTCCATTTTCTTAAAGTATTTTGAGTTCTCTGTAAATGAGAACTATAAATATGCTATCAAAATTAATCAGTTCTTAAGCTTTCGCATGTGACATGATGTTTCACTCCCGATTTGGCTCCGATGCAGGATGTGTACATGCTGGTAACTCAGCCCTCATTTGGTATGCACAAGTGTGCTCTTATTACTGTGGCACGGTTCAGGAAGACTCAAAATACTGAAGGCACAGGATCCCCTGGTACAATTCAAGCCAAGCAATAACAATATCCACGTTCTGTAAATGGATGTAACTTCTTTAGATGAGAAATTTCTCCTATTCCCACGGGCCTCCTAAAGATATAATTTTTGGATTCCTAGATACGGGGTGAACATCGTTTTCAGAAAACTGATCTAGCAATCAGGCATATGTACCCAGTCTGCATTCTGAAAAGCAAAGAGCTCACTGGTCCTTTCCTCTCTCTCAGTGTTTCTGTTCTCTCCTTTTGTTTGGCTTTCACTATTGTCATTTTTTTGCTACTCTATTTTATTTTAATAGATTTTTTTTTCAGAAAACTTGCTGTTTAGTCTTTTTCAACTATTATACTTCAAGACAGTCTCTTCCCTATTTCCCATGGCAGATAGTATTAAATAAAATGTGATTTTATCTTTTTTCCAACCAGACTGATGAAATTTGCATTATTTTTTTTTTTACTCCAACAGAAGTGTGCCATTACCTTTTTTTTTTTTTCTTCTAACCAACCATTTTCAAGCTTTAAATCTTATCCAGAAGTTTAACCAAAAAAGCTTTGGGGAATTCTTGATTTTTACATTTGAAACAGAGAATTAGTTTTCAAAATCCCCCAATGAGTGGAGAATTAATGTAATTATAATATCACTGGATATAAAATTTTAAAGATGAGCAACTGAAAAAAGAAAGCATTTTAAGTCAGACTGTTGAAAATGCTCTAATTCACCATTTTCATTGTTAAAACCTACTTAATCCAATACCTAATAAACAATTTGGACAAAGGATCTATTTGTTTAAAAAAATCAACACTCCTGTCCTTTCAATTAAAATGTCAGAGCTTACAACAAACATCTGAGACCTTCAACAAGTCCTCCAGCAAGACAGAAAAAAAACCCCAAGCTGATATTCATGTGATTTCTAAGGTAAAAGCAATTTTCCACTAAGGTAAAAGCAGTTCTCCTCTCCCCTCTCTTCCAGAAACAATCCAAGAACAATCATGCAGGACTACTTTATGTGTCTTTAAAAGTAAAAAAGGAGAAGCCCATTTATAAAAGCATTTTGTCAATCATCTTTAAAGAGTAGGTTGAACATTCTCTTCTTATTCTTTGCAGTTCATTCTTATATGTATAATTACTTAGTGCCAGGAAGCTTCTGTCTAAGTGGAGTAATAGAAGGTACAGAAGCATTTCCTGCCTCACTTTCAAAAAGTTGTCCTGTGAAATATGCAAATACCAGTTCAAAGCAGATTTTTATGTAAAGGCAAAGAGCTGTCATCGTCACACTCTGGTATACGCTGCCTTCTCAATTAAGACTAATTACAGCTAACAAAAAAAATATAAAAAAAACTTTGAGAGAAAAGACATAGACACATAAAGAACACCAGCAAAACCAGAATAATGCCCTACCAGCCACCACAGGTCTCCCAGTCCTGTATATAAGTACTTTGGTCTACTTGAAATCCAGCCTGGGACACATTCAGGAGTGCACACTGAACCTGAGCATTTGTAAAGGTGGTCCCTTACTTGGAGCAAACCTTGTTCCCTTTAACAAACCTATTTCTTGGTATTTACAAGGTAAGACTGAGAAAACAGATACTCCCAATTCTCCTTCTTAATGTTTTCATTGATGTAGACACTTTGATTATGCCCACTCCACTGTAAAGTAAATAAGGTTGGTCACTCTTCACACGACAGATTTTTCTGCACCTAGTGGGTCTTGCTGCTCTTCTCTGAAATCACACTATTTTGAACTGGTTTTGTAATGGACAGACTGGGACTCTGCAGACGAGGTGAGGAGCACTGCGTGTAAAAGTCTCCTTGCAGCTTGTATTTGAGTCTATGTACTTGTTTCATATATATCCTAATTTTTTTTTTTTTGACCACATATGAGTGAGAGGAGATCTTCACAAAGCCACTCCCAGCAACGCACAGGTCTCTCAGCTGATGAGCTGGATCCTGAATTGCTCCTCAAAACTGTACCACACTTTTTCCCTTCCAATATGCAGCACTCTGCATTTCATGCATCATTTTAGAAGTTATCAGCTTTTCCAATCAAAGTTTATTTTGGTCATTTTCTTTTTTAAATCCCCAAAAGAAGAAGAAAAAAATTCCATTTCATCTGTGAGTACAGATGACTCTGGTTTCCTTCCAGTCTTACATCACAAAATTCCATTTATTTGTGCGTTATAAAATGGAAGTTAGAAAAATCAGGCACTGGTTATGCAAATGGGTTAGAGCAGTTTTCTTTTAAACTAATTTAGATAAAAATTTTTGGTCCTGACAGGCCAAATTGTACAAGAGCTAGGAGGAGGGAAGAACTATGTGCCTTGTCTGTTAGAAACAGGACCCTCATATTGTGACTTGGCTGTGATGATGCTGGTGACAGCCAAGGCTACTAGCAGAGAAGCAGATAATACAGAAGGGAAAAAATATTCACATCTTTGGTGAAAGAAGCTTAATTTTCATACATGCATGACCATTCATTTAAGCAAATCATTTTGCTCACATGTAAATTTTCTTGTAGCTCAGGAGTTTTTAATTCTCAGGCCCTTTCTACCATCTGTAACTCAATCTCTATTTTTTAAAGAAATTGCAGACATCTGTTTAAATACCCATCTCTTCCGTCACATGGAATTTTGGATTCAAAAATCTAAGCTCGAAAATAATACTGAAGTTGGATTACATTTCCAAGCAACCACGGACTGGCATTTTAAATGCTGCCTTTTTAATTAGCCCGTGCCGCTATACTGGCTGCGTCCGGCTCTATGGTGCATGAACAATGTCTGGGGTGGGCGTGGGTCTGCAAGCCGGCTGAGGGGGTTGTGCCACCACAGGGGCTGGGGCATAGGGAAGAGGGGAGGTGGAGAAGACCACCCCCAGGCTCATTGCAGCTGGCTCTCCTGCAGCAGGAAGGGGGTCTGGCCCCCCATGGGGCTGAGGGGCCATCACCGAGCCTGAGACTCTGCTGTGGTCCCGTGTCATGTAAAGGTAATGCTGACCCTGAGATCAGAGACAGCTCTGTGCATAAGCAAAACTGGATTTTGCTGCCCCACACCTGACTTTCTGCAGCAGTGGGTACAATTTCAGAGTGTAATCAGGGGCATGTGGGGACTGGGGACAAGTTCGGCAGAAGGGAGGGCAGAGCAGTGGGAGACAGGGGAGGGGAGAAGAAGGTGATCTGGGATGTTCCGAGGGGCTGTAGTGAGAAATGTGGTTTTTCATTTTTGCAGCTTGTCCTCCTGCAAGACACCCTGCCTCTCCCTCCCTCGCTCTTCTCCCAGGGTCCAGGACATGCCAGCAGGCAGGTCTTCATCCCCCAGCTCCTCCCCTGAATTATCGCTCCCGCTGCATCCCCACCCTCACTCTCCCAAAACACCACTGTTCCCATATAAAATAGGACAGAGGAAGAGAGGCTGGGGCCAGACCTTTCAGAGCAGTTTAGTTCTCCAGAACTGCTTGCCTTAGCCGTTTGTAGGAATTCATACTTCAGACTGGTACAAAATACCTTATTCTTTAGAACTTACTCATCGGTGGACTTTGCCCCTTAATCAGCTCCTTGCTTGCCTTACTGGAAAAGTAAGACATCTCCATGGGTCTGATTCATTCACATGCACAGCCAATGGCTTGATAAAGGCTGCTGTGGTTCCTTGTGGACAGAGGTATTAGGATCCCTTGCCTGGATTAATTTCTCAAAGGACTGAGAAGTACAGACGGAGTGCCAGGTGGGAATGAAGCCACATGGCATTTCAAGCCTATTTACAGAAATTGACGGTTGAGTTATAGTGGTAAGCACCCCAAAGTCAATGACCTTGACTTACACCAGTCCTTATGTCTAGGTCCTGCTAAACTACAATAATTAATCAATAATACAAGTGACGCCAGAAGGCCAGCAATCTTGCAGAATTTGTTCTCTTTTTACTACACTAATAAAATCTGGGAAAGTAAAAAGTAGTTATTTGACAAAAGAATGAGAATACAGCTCCCCCAAACAAAGATGCCAGGAAAACTAGCTCAAGGGGAGCATCTGCATTCCTAATTCCACCTAATATAACTTTGTTCTGCTACAATACTTGGATGACAAGTACACATACATAAATGCTACCAATCAGTTAAACAAACACAATCAGATTTTTTCAGCTCCATATTTTGCCTCTCAGAAAGTATTCACTGTCAACACTCTTAAATCCAATCTTGCGTAATTCTGGCTAACAGAGGTTATGAAAGTGCTCATATCTAATGGTAAACACAGATTTCACTTTTCTGGGGAAATTTCATAGTCCTTGGTGGGTGTATAAAGTCTGTATTTTTTGAAAAATCAGAGCAAAATTTTTACTCCCTTGCAATTATTTAAAAAAAAAAAATTTAAAGACATGTTTGCAGCTCAGGCACTTGGAGGAGCATCTCTAGATCCAGAGTGCTTACCTGGGTTTTGAAGAAGTACCAAAAGGATGGCAGGCAGCAGCAGCAGCCATGCATTAATATCATATGAAGTTTTTCAGCCATAGTTCAGTTAGGGCTTTGGAGCCAGGGGAGGAATCACAGCGCACCGCCACGAGAGATGACACCAAACATGCAGTCAAAGGATTCCGTTTAACTCCATGGGACTTGGTGGAAGGTGGAGCAGAACACTTACAACTTCCAGAAAAGCCTTGAGCTAGGTTTTTTTTCCTTTAAATTAATCTTTAGCCAGTAGAGGAATGTCAATATACAAACATCAAAACCTTTTCTACGTACTTGAGAAAATGGAGTCAACACTGTAAGGCATGGATGACAGATATCCTCTCTTTTTCATTTACTGTTCATTTACAGAAGAGCACATGATTTACGTTGTGAATATACCAACATTTTTCTAAGTTTAATTTGATCTTGTTCCCGCAGGAATAGGCTAATCTTTATCCATACTGCCTTTAATAATATTTATTACTGTTCTTCTGCTCCTCAGTGGCTGATTGAATATTCTCTGTACGTCCATCTGGTGAGTACGCTTTTCCCAAAATAGTCCATGACCACTCTTTCCTATATTTGCATGAGAGATGTACTATTATTATATTTGCATGGAAGAAGTTAAGCGATCCTGCAAAAATGTTTTTCAGTGATATCACTTGTCCAACTTGTAAACTGATTTACAATTTGAAATGTGACATCAAAAGTGGCACATGACAGAAGGTCTAAGCAGGAAATATTTTGCAGTCTCTTAGAAATCCAGCCAGAGTCGCTCTTTTTCAGATCCTTTGTTTGTTTGCCCAGAAGAATTAACATTTGGTCAAAGATAATAACCTGCAGCTATTGTTACTCAGTATTCAACCTTCTTCCAATATTTAAAGCTGAATTATTGATGGTTTTAAGAACATGACTTCTGAGATAGAATTTCACACCATTAGCAGCATTGGAAAAGAGCAAGAGCCAGCACTGAAAGTGTAACAAAGTGTGTTTTGAATGCATAGGACATGCAAAGCCACAAATGCCAGCCAACCAACACCACATGCTTAAAGCCTCATTCAACAAACTGGAATTTCCTCATGCGCAATAACGCCTGTTGTGACAAGTAACCAAACCCTCGAGGAAACAGCATTGAAAAGGCATTTTTCTCTATAGCTAAAGGAATTCTTACTAGGTAGACACCTTCAACAAGGTAGTGCTTTGCATTTTCATTTGTTTTTATATGCAGGTATCTCAAAACAATAATATCCACACAGAAGCCAACCCAGGCCCCTGCGACGCCAATGGGAAAAACCCTCTTTTTTACTTCACTGGGATCATGATTTGGTCATAATTGATTAATCCTCATTCCATTGCTGTGAGACAAGTGAGGGATATATAGAGATCACTTCACACACCACTGCAGCATGGTTGTTCTGGAAAATATCAGCTGTTCCAAAACAGAGAGGCGCCCAGCACACAGTCTGGTACAGGATGCAATGGCCAACACTAACTCCATCTGGAACAATACAGGAAATGCTGACGGCCAGAGTGGCATCACTGAAAATAGATTTTGGCCAGCACACAGGGATTAAGAGCCTTACTTTTCAAAAGGTGTGCTGAGACCTTTAGTAACCATAAATAGTCAGGACTTTGTGCCTCACTGGAAAGATGGCAGCACTCGCAGCACAGTGTTTCCTCACACCGTGCTGACACATTGCTTCATTACTGGATCATCTGCAGCTTTCAACAGGACCGACGTGACTTCCGAGTCAAACGGAGAGCCACAGCAAAGCCCTGACCTCACTGACGGCAAAATCACAACAGTACTTGGAACCAGTGGAACAAGGACTTCTCTCCCTGGAAATAGTCTGTGAGATCTGGCAGCAACATTTCCCATCAGATAGCAACTGCAAGATCTTTGATATCTTATGTAACTGCCATCCTTAAATAAAACGCCTATCTAGCTCATAATTTTTTCCCCTGATTTAATTAGAATCTTGCTTAGTTTTGCAGGTTGGCGAAGCCTTATCTTGCAATGTGCTGCAGATGCTCCTGCTTGGAGATTTAAGTTTGCTTTTTAATTAAAGTTTTTACTTGGGAAGTTTGTGATACCCCACAGCAGCATTTAAGACCAATAAAATAACTGTGTATTATTCTTAAAACGAGCAGCCATAGCATAATGTGAAACAATCACAGTCAACATACCACCAAAAACTACTGTGTGGTTTTCATTTATGGGTGAGATTTTCTGAGCTTGCTTTTGATGAGCCTCAGTCAGAGGCTCCATCAGAACTGTGCACTTTCCAAGATAACATCTCTATTTTTTTAAGTTTAGTCTGTTGAGTAGTCAGCATGTTCTTCTGCACTGGTTCCCAACCAACATTAGAAAGGAGCGTTTGGCTGAGCACTAGCACACTGAGCAGCTGGTTGCCACCACAGCACAGCTTCTGCAGGCAGCGCAGGGATGGGAAAGAAACGGCCACAACTTAAAAGTGGGGAAGAGAGAGACCTGAAATTGGGAGGGTAAGCAGGGCCATGGGAAGAGCAGCGCCACGGAAAGGCTCCAGGAAAGGAAACTGCTGCAGGAGTCCGGAGCAAAGATGGAGAAAACATTATAGCAGTGCTGGGGCAGGTAAGGACGCTGTGCCTTGACATCCGAGGCAGAGGTCTTGGGGAGGCTTGGAGGGGACACAGAGGGGTGGCAGCCACAGTATAATCTCCTGAAAGATTAGGAACCCTTGTCTGCTGGAAAGAATGATCTCCAGTCCTAATTTAGTAACAGGAGGGAGAGTTATTACTGCTGGGAGTAGTGGTGACCTAGACCCCCAGACAAGGACTAGCCCCAGCACAGCACAAACACAAAATGGAAAGATAGTCGCTGCCCCAAGAGCTTCCAGACTTTGTGTAGGGTGAGGGACAATGCAGGGATGCACACGGGAGTACATGACAGTAGCGAGGCCATGTCGGAACCAGGAGCAGACTGCTCAGTCCAGCTTTGCAAAATCCTGCAGGCTTCTCTGCAACTCAGCTTATTAATTTATCCCTTCTTTCACTTTAGCACAGTGTAGTCTCAATGCAGATTGGTATCTCTGGAAAATTCTGGTTTACAATTTTTAAAAAAAAACTACTTGAGATTAAGAGGACACTCTAAACTTGAAGTAGTACAAAGTTGGCCTATACTTCAGTCCTTGCTGTCTCTAATGGCCTGCAGGAGGAACTGCAGAGAACATTCAAGAACTCTCCTTACATGCAAAGAGAAGAGAAAGAAGGGAGACAAATTCCTGTGCTAGTAAACAGCTTCTTGGTAAAGCCATCCAGGGAGAGCCACGTCTAGTATCTAACAGAGAGAGCATTGCTTAGACCAGTTCTGCTGACCCAAGCCTTGAGAGGGAACAAACCACAGAAATGCTGTTGTATTTCACTGCCTTTAGCAGAACCTGAACATGTGCTCACACACCTGCAGTGGCTTTGGAGCACAGAAGCAGGAGGACAGGCATGAGCGGGGCCCCGCTGCACAGGGATCTGCAGGGCTGGGGCAAGGGCGGACGTGGGAGTCCCCAGGGCAACGCTCCAGTGACACGGGGAACGTCACCGTCCAGAGAAGGGAGACTCCAGGAGTAAAACGAGAGACCTAGGTGTCCTCTGTAGAGGTTGAACAGTTGACTCTGTATCTGGGGCAACTGACTGGCGTGCAAAGTGCAAACTGCATAAACTATCCAACCCAGGAGAAACGCTCAGTGTTTGCTAAAAATGCATAACCCTTTCCTTCTGCTAGATCCTAGGTTTTGCAAGGATCTGAGTTTCTGATTTAAACATAACAGAAATTGTTACCAGATGTGCACGTCAGGGCTTTGAACGCACTGACAGGCCTAATTGCCATGACCAGCCGCCTGGGGCCTCGCGCACAGCCCTGCCCGGGGCACAGGGCTCATGGAAACTCGGCCCTGGGCCCACGGCTGTGCCAGGCTCCAGATCCAGCTGTGCTGCAGCTGTGCTGTGCCTGGCCACAGACCCTGGTGATCTGGGCAGGGACCCACAGACTGAATTTCTGACTTGCCTTGGACTTGTCTCGTCCCCATGAACTTGTCTGCCCCCCTGGGCTCTCGGCGACTGTCCCCGGCCAGCCCTGCTTGGGGCTGTGGCATGGGCCCCCCACCCCACCAGCCATGCTGTCAGCTCCCTGTCCCTCCCTGCTCCCTGACAGCAAAGAGAAAATTCTCTAACTCCCCCTTCTCAGCTCAGCTTGGTGCTACTAATTCGTATCTAGCTTACAAGTTGGTGTTTCCATACTGCAGCAGATGTGAACGTATTAAACTGGATGCGAACACAAGAAATGGGCCCAAACTAAAATTAAACATCCAACGATAAAAGAAAATGGAGTATGAACAAACTCTAGTCCTAGAAAATTCTGCAAGTGTCTCCTTTATATTTTGCAACTACCTTTCAGTAAGCAATCCATGGCAGCACTGATTCATACATCCCCGCTTGCAGGATCACTTGACATCTAAAAAGCGGCTGAGTTGCAGCTTAGACAGCCTGGTGATTATGATGAGTTTGATATCATAACGTTTGGCTACTCTATTTTCTGACTTTCAAGCAGTTCCACAGAAGTATGCTTTAAGTGTCTGAATATTCCTCCCACATTTTTTTCTTTTTTTTTCCTTTTTTTTTTTTTTTTCCATTTGTACAGTACCTACGTCGGGGAAAGAACATAACCTGTGCACCAGATGTGCTATGTAAAAACTTCTGCCTGCCCTTCAGCCACAGCATGTGTGCCTCCACGGGGTCTAACCCACGTCCACCCCAAATGAGGAACATATGGAGCACTATGAATGGCAGAAACAAGACTTTGCTTTGAACTACATTCCTCCTATCAAAGGGCCCTCTGTCTTGCCTTTTTCTTCTCCGTTCCTCTGGGTAATCATGAGGTCAGAACTGAACATTTGGAAAAGCCTCCTGGGGACAAATTCATTTCTAGTGTAACTCTGCTGAAGTTAATGGTGTTGCACCATAGATTAAAATGGCACCATAATATTAAAAAAAACAGAGGCAGCATACTACTCTGTAATTACTGTCTAAGAGAGCAAAAATAATAAAAATGATTCATTCTTATAGACCCCAAAGGGCACAGCTGGCTTAGTCAGTTTAAAAGGTGAAAATAAAAGAAAGCAGCTAGAATGGAGTGATTTTTAATTTGTATATATGTATATAGATATGTATAAATGACAGTCAGATAACACTACCTCTGCACTAATTTCAGGAACAATACGCTAGAAATATAATTTAATGTAACTGTGAATTTTAAAAGACGACAACAGAAATAGCTCTTAGGAAAATTAAAGGCCTTCTTTCATACTGGCATAAATTAGGAATAAATTCCTTCTAATCAAGTGTTACACTGTTGTAAGCTTAATGCAAAGGAATTGGGCCCCACAGCACCAAAACGGTTATTCTGTAACACAACCAAGCACCAGGAATTGCATTTTCCCCTTTTTTAAAAAGGACAATGTTATTTTTTTAGGCAGTTAACATTTAAAGGTCATTGTTACGGGAAGGAAACATTTTTTGTATTAAGTTTAGTGAAGTTGCTAGAAACGGCGCAGTCTGTTCCTTTATGGACTTCACTTAACAATACCATATGGAGGTGTGTGAAAGACACTCTGAAGCTCGGTGATATTGTACAATATAACGGCAAAGGCAAGGCACAGATCTGCAAAATAACTGCATGGGCTTCAGAGGCATTTGTCAGCAACAGCTGTTATATCTCCGTCTTTCTTGTTATTTAAGTGAGTTTCATCTAGGCAATAATCCTTTCCAGCCAAAGGAATAATACCCCGTGATGAGAACTGATCTTTTGAGCACAGGAGGTCCTAGAGAAAGAGCATAACTCCAAATGTCTCTGCAGACTGGCTAAAGAGTACCTCTGCTTACTTATCTCTCAGTGCAATGAATGATCTAGCAAATACTTTGCAGTCGTTAGTTACTCAGATGTCTCCTAGTGATCTTACAGGCTCTTGTGCCCACAGAAACACAGCTTTCCTTTAGCATATAGTCAATAACAAGGCTGCCACGCACGCCCTTTGTACCTGCCGTAAGCCAGAACACAAAGTCTTGCTCTCCCTAACAGTGCCAGACATCACCATTTCCTAGAATAAATTATCTGGGGAAATGGGGTTTCATTGTACAAACAAACCAGGCTTTCATTTACACTGTAACTGCAACGCTGAAAAAAGAATGGGGGGAGAGGGAAATTGGTTGATAGGAAATCACTGAGTAGATTCAGCAAGCGAAGAAAAAAAAAAATCAGAGTTTTGAAGAGAAATAAATTTCACTAAAACATTATCTATTATTTTGTTATTAAAAAAACCCCAGCAGGATCCATAACAATCAATGGAGGTTTCTCTGCTTATTTGTTTATAGATGAATATTCCCTTGACCAGGCAGGCCCCAATTACAAGGGATGTTAGTTTCTGAGTTGATTTCTCAAGGTAGATATTAACATTGAAGTAAAAGGATCCCTCCTGATTAAAGATACAGAAATGCACACAAAATGTAGTTCTCCTTTTCTTCTGCTACTGAGATATATGCTGACTTTTCATTAAAAATGCCACAGCTGTCAGCCTCTACTGAGATAAAGCAATTAACCTTGTCATAAGGAAATAGAAAATTATAAAAAATATAAGTTTTTAAACAAATAAAACTTGAATAATGTTTTCCTTTTGCTTCTTGGTACAGGCTAGCTATCCTGTGTAGCAGACTTGCTTCTTTTCCCAAGAAATGTCCACAATAACAGGGGCTAGAAATTAATTTTTAAAGGAAAGTCAAGTACAATGAAAACACGTGAGTCCAGAAGCTGGGGATTTATGTAAAACATATAATACAAAGTCTTGTGACAGAACATTCAGAATTATCAAGACTACACAATCACAAAAAGAACTGTCATTTTCCATTGTTTCAAGACAGACAAGACTTTGCTAGTTTTAGTGTATATTCCTTTGTTCAGTCAGGAAGATCCATTCTACAAAAGCTCCATTAATTTCTGATAGGCTAAAAGGAACAACTCTTAGTTTAAAATTCAGAAGATGAGACTTAATCTAACAGTATGTCATTTAACATAATGAAATCCACAGGAAAAAAGCAAACCTTTGAGGCTTTATCACACTACAGTAGACTTCAGAGAGACCGATTACAAGATATTGTTTATACAGAAACAACACATTAATTACCCGGAGAGGCTCAAAGTGAGCAGCAAGATTGCAAGAGTGGATTATCAAGTCCTCAGTCTCGACAACACTTGGAGCTAGACATTTTAAGTACTTGGGCACCTACCATGTACGTGTGTACTGTGTGAAGCATTTAGTGAGTGCGGAAAGTACTACTCGGTGACAATATTCAGTTTTGAGTGCCTTTATTCCTTTAAAAATTACCTGTCACTTTGGTTTCAACTTCAGTATAACATCTATGAGAAATATTAGGAGACTGCCACCTGGATCATGATCTCCTTCTTGATGTTATAACCCATAGCAGGCATAAAGACATACAATGAAAAACAATCCAAAGGAGAGACATAATATATAAATATATATGATATATATAATTATGTGTCACTCTGATTTAGCCATTCCCTGCAAGTGTTTTTCTAAGTGGAATATGTTGATGAAGCACCTTAATAAAACTGTAATTTGGGAAGTACACTGTTCATAGCATTTACAAGGGGCCCATGCCTTCAACAGAACTCATATATATGCTCAGACTATGTATGTGCTTAAATATAGAGATGACTTGAGTCTATAATTAAAAGTCTAATACTAAATTAAGTTTTGTCTTTGAATGAAAAGTGTCACTCATGAAAGAGCAGACTAGAACCTCAAAAAAAGAAGTATCTCCCTTTTATTAAGGATGATCTCATGAATTTAATGCATGAAATCCTCTGTAGACACACCTGAAATTGTAATATCCAGCAGTAAAAATGAAACATGTCTGTGAAAGAAATAAAATCCTCCTTACTTCTGCCCATTTTAAAAGGGCAGTCAGTAGAACAGGAATTATCTAGGGAAAACTTAAGCTAAAATATATTGATTTTCAGCCTCAATGACAATTTGTTTGGTTTAGGACTAGCTATCCAGGCTAAGATATTTGCATTGGGCTGTTTGGATTGAGGTCGCTATTTCTATTCTGCAAGTGACAATACCCTCCTGCCATAGGTCATACAGGAGCACATACTGCAATTATTTCTGTTTATATCAAACAAAGCACACTTATCCTGGTCTAATATTTTCGGAGAATTGGATGCTGCTATGGCTGTTGCTGGGGCATTTTGTTTCAGGTGGTGTATTAGATTATCAGTCTCTATGCTTTGAACGACAGAGTCTCTAACAGAGCTTATAAAAACCCATCGCTTTCTGAAAGGCTACTACCAAAAAACCCATTTCTTACACACAGCACGAGAGACCATTTACAAACCATTGCCTCAGGAGCTGTGGGGAACAGGCAGCAACGCAAAGCCGCCGGCGTTGTGGGAACAAGGCAAAGAGAGGAACAGGGCACCAACGCCATTCCTGCTGCAGGAAGGTCTTGATGCCACCAATCGTTTAGAGGAGGAGAGAGGCAACACCGCATCCCTGTGCTGCAAACCCTCGGGGCAGCCAGCGGCTAGTAACTGCTGCGGCACCTCGTAAATCAGCCGTAACCCCGGGCCGCAGGCGCAGCTCCCGGCAGGGCCCGGTGCAGGAACGGCTGCGGGGCCGCTGTGTAACCTCACCCGTGCTACAGGCGATGGGACCAACCTCCACCCTCAGCACCGGGTGGGAGTGTGGATATGCTGCTGAGGCAGACGCCAAAACAGAATTAATTTTGTTTACGCTGAATTATTTAGCTGCCAAAAAGGCTTCGTGCCATCTTATTTTCCTCAGCAGGCAGCACATCTCTGAGCTTTTCTATGCCTGAAATACACTGAAACCCCATTACCAGCAGCCACAGGGCTACGGCTGCGGGCACCGCGTCCGTTTTACCCTTTACAGTTGCACCTTCCTGGTAAAACCCAAATATTTCAGGTGTCACCTCCTTAAAAACTGCGCAGGAGCCAAGGAAAGCGCCCACAAATGTCAACACTATTTACGTGAACGTGTTTTGTGTCAAACCCTAACGCGGGGGAACGACCCCTCCACCCGTACAGGCTCCCCCCGGCTCCCCGGCTCCCGCTGCGGTGACGCCAGCTGGGGGCGGCCCCGCTCAGCGGCGGCGGGAAGCGGCGGGGCCCGGCCCGGAAGAGGAGGGCTCTCCGCGGCGGCTCGGCGGTGGGTGGCGGCGCAGGGTGAGGGGCGCGGCGGGGGCGGTGAGGGAGGAGGGGGGCGGGAAGCCGAGACCCGCTGCTCTCCTCAGCTCTTCCCGCGGCGGGCCCCGGCCGGAGCCGCCCGAGCTGCGGCGGGGCTTCACCCGCTGTGAGGGGAGAGGCCCCGGCCCTCCCCGTCCTGAGGAAAGCGGGCTCCGGCGCCAGCCCTGCCGAGGGGAGCGGGCCCCGTCCGTTGCTCGAGGCGGTGTTTGGCCTTAGGCGGAGGAAGGGGACGGGTCTCCCCTGTTAGCGGCCCCGCAGGGTGAATACCGATGTTAACATTAACCGTGAGGGGAGCAGCTCCACTGGTCTCTGGAAGAGGCTGTGGTGGGTCCCCAGGGCAGTGTTAGCCCCTGCCCCGACTGAGGTGGCCCCTGGGAGCCAGGTGCCATGGAGACAGCTCATGGCAGCAACTGACGGGATTAGCTCTGTGCAGAAAGGGAGGGTGAAGTCTCTGGACATCCATCCACACCTGCTTCAGATGTATGCTGCGTCACTAGGGGGAAGGCTGCAGGTGGGCTCTGGAGGTCACCAGGCACAGAGCTTCCCAAAGCTGGCGAAAGGGGAGTGAGTTCAGTCCATGGAAAGAGTACTGTGCTGTGTTCCCCATAAACTGCACACTTACCCCAGTCTCTAGCCGCTCATGGGTTTAATGGGGAGAAGAACTTGTCTGGGTCATTGAGGGTGTATATTGTAGCTCTCAGGGTCCAGAAGAAACCTGTCTCCTCCTTCCTTCCCCCCAGTTTGCAAGGTGGATATGGGTCCTGCCTGCAAATCTTCAGGAGACAGCAGAAGACCTTAATCTGGAAGTCTAGTGGCAAAGACATTTAATGCTCTAAATTACCCAGGGCTTGTTAAAACAGTAGGTGTAAAGCTTTTCTCAGCATCTGCTATTAGGGACAGACTTTTACTGATGGGCAGTACTAGATAGTGACAATGTCTGAAGGGCAAATCCATATATAGCCAGGTAGATAAGGAAACTAAGGTCTTAAACACAAATCTCATCTGAGAGATATATTATGAGGTAATTTAACATTCTCTTAGGTGCTACCTTTTCTCTGAATCGAGTTATTAACACTAATTAATATGAATAAATCTGATTACTTTGCTTTGTTGGCTGTGTGCCTGTAGGGTTTGCATGATAATCTGCCTTAGCAAACTTTTCAAGTTGATTGTAGTAATATTTTTCCTATCAGAAATTAGGAGTAGATGGGGAGTGCATTCTGAAGAAATACTTTTTTTCTGTTACCATCCCCCAGAAGTGGCCCATATCTTTCTACCACAATTCATCTCACCTAATCTAGGTTTGTCAAAATTGATTCAAAGATGCTGCTGTGTAGTGACTGACTATAGTAGCTATTAATTCAAGCTGAATTTCTCCTGTGTGGATAGAGTCCCTTAAAACCACTCCCAGTGTTTAGACAGATCCGTGTCTGCAGATCCAGTACAGATGTCTGAAGACGGGACATGGAATTAGAATTGCTTTCCATCAGAGAGAACCTATTCAAGAGAGTTATATGCAGTCTTAGATCATCAAGGCTTAAGAGTCAAGTCGTCTATGCTGTCTGCCCAAAACTTAACTGCTGCATTGGTATAACTCTTCGTTGTCCTTCATCTGCCCTAAGTGGATTTTGGTAGCTATTACAGTAAGAGTTTTCATACATTGCTAACGCCACTTTTGTTATGTTCATGTTCAAAGTTTTCAGAATGACTTCCTTGGTTGACACGCCCGTGGATTATGAAAAGATGTTTGCTCATCGATTCACATCAGATGATAAAGAATACCAAGAATATCTCAAACGCCCTGTAGATCCCCCTCCTATAGTTGAAGAATGGAGAAACAGGTCTGGTGGCAACCAGAGAAACCGTGATAGGTACTGATTTTTTCCTAATCTTGGTAGTTTCACAAATATGTAGTTATCTTGTTACTTCATAGGTAACTGTGTTTAAGAGAAATAGTCTTCTCTGAAAAGTAATGAGGTTTTACATTTGCTCTGTATTGACAGCCAGCGTTTTTGCATTGTGTATAAAAGTATTAAGTAAAACCTAAACTGTAAAATTTAAGAGTTTATTTTCATTCATCTTTTTAAAAACTCATGATTTGTGTGAAACTTTGACATTTCTTTCCATTGCAGGTTTCAAGATGGTAGATATTTTAGAGGGGACAGATACAACTGGCAAGGTGATTATAGATCTAATCAGAGGCCAGAAAGAGGCTGGGGTAATAACTACCAGCAGCACAGACAAGGACAATCGTACTCTTCCCACTATGGACAATATGGCTACAACTCCTACAACCCAGGGCCTCGTTACCATCCCTACTGATGATACTCATGGTTTGAAAGTCCAGTAATGCTATGTAAGAAATTCAGTTAGACATCAGTTTTTGTATTTTTCTGTAGTTTTATAGATAACCGAAGAATCTGAGTTACAGTCCATTGCTGTCTATCTGTAGTGTGAATTGAAAAAGGGGATACCTTTTATGTATAATAAAAGCATATGATAATAAGTTTGTTTAGAGTCTGTAGATCATAGATTAAATTTCTATCTCATTCTTCTGTCTGAATGCATACTAGTAGACTTCTTTCATCACTGAGACTTCTCTTATATTTCAGAAAACCCAACAGGTCAGGGAAAATAGCTGTGGTTTGTATGCAGCCTGTAGCAGGGGCACATGGCCTTAAAGATAGTTCTTTTTGAAAGTGACATACTGGTGTCTTTCTCTGTAGAGAATGTCTTAGTTTGGCTTTTGATAGTGAGAAAAGCTCAGTTTGGTTTGAATTTCAGATGCTTTAAAACTGAGAACAGAGGGATGCTATTACAGAAATATTTCGTGGGCTCAGCCTAGTGTCTGTTGACTCAATGGCTTCAGTTTATTTGCAGTATTCCTCTTAAAACATAGTCTAAAGGTTAGAATAAAAATTAAGTAGTTTCAATATGTCGTCTTATCCTAGTAGTTCACTGATATACAAGTATTACCTGAAAAGTGATATCAGACTTAGATTAATTTGTATAATCTTAAAATAAATGTCCATAACAATAAAGCTGTAAAATTTTGATGATAGTTGTAATTAGTTTGCATTTAATACTCTATGCATGTTGTAGAGGGAACCTTAATCAGTACTGTTCTGTACTTTTTTTGCATGAGAAAATAACATAAGCAGTGCGGAGTGTTTTTCAGTTCTTAGAATTTAAGTTCTGTGCTTTTTTAAATATTCACACAATAAAAGTATAGTTCACATGTAAGGATGTTTCTGCATATTTCTGAAATCTACTTTTGAAACATTCGGAATTGCAACACTAATCTAGGCTGACAGCTGCACAAGCAGCAGTACAAACAGATAAGTGTTAATATTGGACAGCCACTGGTTTAAGCTAGAAGAATAGCCTAGTCAGCTACAATCAAGAGGATGAGACACAATGTGATTAATTAGAAGTCTGGAGTGTTAATCCACTGTCTTACATTCTACTATAATAAGGTCAAAGTTCTCTATTTCACCATTTACACGATAAGCTCATTTGTATCAGGAGAGCAGCACGTTTCTTTGTACTTGACATTTTCTTCAGCTGTTGTACAGAAGCACAGAACCATCCATGCTGACTGCTTTGTAAAAGTCATGACATTATGTGCTAAGGAGTGCAAATTAGCGCATCTTGATTTAAAAACAAAGAATAAATATAGAAGTCAAAAGCACAGTCTCCCAGCTCATGAGATGTTTTTAAGAGCTAGAGTATGTTTACTGTTGATCTTAGAAACACACACTGTATGTAGCTGTTACATAGTCTGTGATACAAAAGCTGTGAAACAAGCGTCTCCACCTACCTGCTTAGTATTTGTTTTCTGCTTCTCATATAATATTGTTAACTCTGATAGTTTTTAATATCCTACTCCCTGAAGTATTTTCCTTGAATTCAGTTGTTTAACCTTAGAAATCTTTTAGCGAGAGGTTTGTTTTTCCTTAAGGAGTCCTACTGGATGAAATGCACTGGTTTTAACCCTCGTTAATATGGAGGAGCTGTTACACTGGGGTATAGAAGGTCATGCAAAGTTCTCTGTGCACTATGGAGAGCCTGCAAGTTGGTGGGTGGAATTCCCTTTCAGTGCAGAATCACATGCAAGGTGCCAGATATCCCTGACTCCCACCTCAGAAGGAAGCACATCTCTTGCTGCAGAGAGCCCACTGCCAGCTATGCCACGGAAGTCAGGCTGTACCGGGATGTTGTTCTTCCTTACCATCTGGAGTAGCATCCCGGGTTGAAATAAAACCTGGCGGAAGGAATGGATTCCATCTCATCTGTTGCCTTTCCTGAAGCCCAATGACTTTTATTTTTATTGTCTTTCAGCTAGTGAATGTAGACTCTACAGCACTGTGACCAGGCTGTAGAAGCAGATAGATTAGGATGGCCTAAGTGGAAGTTATGGTTTAGCATCACACATTTGAGCTCTCCTATTCTGAGCTTCCTGACTGCGAGACCAGGACAGACACAGGCCAGTGCAGCTTCCCAGTTTCTCTCTTCACGTTCTTGACTCCATCTGCCTCACTATTAGAGTCTCCATTTAAGGACCTGTATGATTTACAAACCTTTCCCTTGCAACAATTATGGCAAGAATATTTTGGGGGGGGGGGCAGGGGGAATACACTTCCAAATAAATGCATGCCTTGCACTGGGCAGAAAGGTAAATAAAATTCAATATATATTACCTCCAGCGGTTTCCACTTAGATTAAGTAGTACTTATGATGAAGTCCAGTTTATTGTTTCTGTCAACCTAAATAAAACTAGAAAGTATTGCCTGCAGTTACGGTTTGTGCATTAGTGTGTTACAGATGACAAAACTGAAGCTGGGTAACTTTAACATTTGCAACTTCAAACACTACAGAAATTGTTTGCTTTAACTATGCTGGAGATTGCAGGGTAAATATTAAAATTCAGCGTCTGGAATCTGACTTTAAGAGAACTCTTCCATCTGACATTTGCTCAGACATCATTATTACCAAGAATAAAATAAAAAATAAGTATTATGTATTAAAAAATGCCATGTTACCATGGGCTTGAACACTGCAGAAGTTCTGAATACAGCTCTTGCAGCAGTTCTAAATCTGTTCCTGAACACATACAGCAATTTTTTATGTACTGTTAATTGATACTGAAGAATTACCATGCTAAATTACAGGTGCTGTAGCCAACAGCTAAGAAAACTCAGTAGCTTTTATACTATTTCTTAACTAGCATTTTAAAAAATGCTGAGCCACTAGATACTTGAAGGCAAAAGAAAGTGCACAGAAAAAAAAACTCTTAGTGGAATTTGAAAGATACATTTTTACAAGTGTTCACTGTTCTCTTTTACCCTGGCCCTGCAGCAGGGAATAGAATCGTGCAGGTGTGTTTTGAAAGGTTAGTTTGAAGCTGAACTACTTTCAGGAGGCTCTCTATTAGAGATTTCAGACAAAGGACAAGTGTAATTTCTGATATAATCAACATTCAGCTTCTAGGAAAATATATTTAATCTCCCACAGTGTAATTATATTTTACTATTTTGCAGCAGTTATAAATTTGACCATATTTAAACTCATACTATTACTATTCATTTGCTAATAAATATTCTGCTTAACCAATAAACACTTGCTTCTTACGCTGAGATGTTGGAAGGAAAATTCTTTTTTTATCAAATTTAGGCTAAGGCTTTGCCTGCCACACCTTTTCCTTAGGGGTAAAAAAAAAAAAATCTCCAAATTACCCAACTCCAGGTGAATTCTGTTAGCTGATACAACTTGTGCAGTCACACCTTCTCTAACTCTGACAAACAAGAGGGGGTAAAAACATGGAGCAAGAAGGAAAGGAAAACAGGACTGCTCCTTAGAGCAACTACTGACCGCCTTCAGAGTGATTTAACAGAACTGCACCTCCCTTGCCTTTCATTTGCCAATCAGGAAAAATGACTATGATCTGTCCCCTTGTCCCTGTATGTTAGAAGAGAGCTATAGAACCCTGCTTAAATTATGCACAGCGCTGGTACTCTAATGACCAGAAGCCAGGCAAGATTACAGGGCAGATCAGGCTTCCACGAAAGGAAATACACAGCCCGGATCGAGACACACGGATGCAAGTCCTAGAGATCAAAACGGAGTCCCAGTGGCTCCAGCACGGCTAGCAGAGTAAATGGCAACTGTACTATGGTGGTGTACAATGATCTTGCCTCTCAAGAGGATTATCTTTTCATCAGGCTCCACAGGCTGGAATTTGTTTTCGCATTCACCGTGGCCTATATTTTTCCTCAGTAAAGCACGGACTGCACAGTGTGGTTGCCTGTCCTCCTTTGCTGATGCGAAACAGTGACGCTGAAGTGTTATTTCTATACAGCTCGCCCCCTGACTCCCTCAGTACTCTCTCCTATTTAAATGCAAATTGGTTACAAGACATGTAAAAGTTGGTAATAACTACATTTTCCTGTAAGTCTAATAAACACACAAGAGAACAAATCATCCCCAACAGTTACCTTCTTTGTAACTTGGTAACAAGCAGGAATACAAATGAACACTGTCTCTTTCCTAACACACAGATGGATCTTTTCCAAGTCATACTCCAGCCGCTGGATGACTTTTTTTTCCCCCACAAGCATGGTCTGACTTCCTTTTTTGCATATTATGTAATTCAAACCTTGCTTCACTAATAAAAGAAGAATCAATATCAAGTATCAGAGCTGCTCTTGCTCACTGTTTGAAGAAAAAAACCCTCATCTATTCAAAAGATGAGTTAAGAAAATAACTTAATTATTTGTTACAGAACTATAAAAATAACCAAGGCCCAACATTGTTGATGAAAAAATTATCTTAAAACTGAAATGTGTTACATGTTAAAAGAACGGTTAAGACACTGAGCTTCTTTCAAAGCTCTTTTTCAGTATAAAGAAAGAAAATTTGGTATTTATATACCCACACAAATTAAATACTTATGATTATTATTAGTATTGTTGAGATAAAGGTAAAAAAACCCAAGTGTACCGTAAGTAGTTTCACATAGCTTTTGGCCACCGTGTGCAAGTTTAGCATCATCAGAGCTGATCAGAAACCAGACGCTCTTTGTCCAAAGTTAGAACTGAAGTTTCTTTCTGAAGAAATGCTTGAAATGATACATTTTCTATGGAAAGTTGGCTCAAGAAAAATAAATGAATAGTAGTAATTGCCAAATGCAACCAGCTCCAAATTATTACGTATTCTTTTTACAAAACAAATTTTCCATGGCAAAGCCCTGATTTTTAAGTTTTACCCTTCTGTAGTCATTAAGTCATCTGGATGTATGAATGCCACTGAGACCTAAAGCACGTTTAAGAACACTGCTTCAGCGGTTTTAATGGTACGAGCACTTAAATACAGTGAATGAAACCTCTGGGAGTTTAGATCAGCCGAGTGCAAGAGCTCTGCATGGACACACGCTCTCCTCAGACCAAGCCCGTGTTACTCATTTATAAGCCACACACTTGAAACACCTGCTCTGCACTGAAGTGATGGAGCATCGGGCTTGGGGTACACACACCCTCTTCTAAACCCCAGCTGCAGCTTAACCACTGTAAGAGTATAAAGGAGCTTAACCTTAGATTGCCAGGGGGCAAATCCTGTTTCCCCAACCCTGCAGCTCAGAGGACAATTCCAACAGCAGAATTACATTTTTTGTTGTTCTAAAATAAGATGGGAGGAGGGTGCATCGTACAGCCCCGGCAATGATGGGAAGGAGCATGGCCGAGCTAAAGGAACAATTGTTCCACGGCCATTTCTTTGTGTATCCTGAACCCCGTAGGGGAAAATAAGTTTTGAGATTTGATTATTGGTTATCAAGTGACTTTACTGCCACACCACAGCCTGGGGGAAGAAAAGAGAAACTTCTTCCTCCCCCGACAGACTCCAGGGACCTCCCCAGCATAAAACAAGCCACCAGAATATGGACCTAGGAATCTGGAAGCAGTTAAAGCAGCTGGCTCATTGCACTGGCAGAGCTTAAGTCCTTAAGAAAGGCGCAGAGATGCAAGGGATGATAAACAAATATTGATCACACATCCTGCAGTCTGGGTAAATCCAGCTGAAGAACCTCTTTAGATCTCACCAGTGGGATTTTAGATTTTGGAGACAAAATGGATTTAATGCTAGGTAACAGAAGATCAGCCTAATCTTACTTCCCTTCCTACCTGCATTAGACATATTCTTACTACTGGCCTAAAAATGCCTTTTTTTTTTTTAATCTGATACTATTTTTACTCTGTCCTTTCTATCACCAGGCTATTTATTTCATATCTATCTGTTCTACTAGTTCCTCATATTCTTGACCACTCCTGAAGACAGGACCTTTTAAAACTACTTTAAAATTCTAAAAAGACAACTTTGCCAGGGCCAGTCATTCTACCTGAACTAAAAAGAAAGTTAAAAGGATGTTTTCAAAGATAGAACAAGGCACGCATGTTAACTCCCAGGTCAGCTACAAACCATTTCTAATACTTTTGTGTCTCAGCTTCCACCCATGAAACAGCAGTTAACTCTGCCCTGTTCCCCCCTCTGTGCTCGGTATTTCAGCTACAAACCCTCCCAGGCAGGGCTGCCCCATCTAAAGCACAGGTGTGGCGAGGAACAATCTCAGCAGGGGTCTGCATGTCCCAACACAACGCTTTAGAAACATTCCTGTGAGAGAATTAATTTGTTTGCTGATTTTTAAATACTTTTTTTTTCTTTTTAACCAAAATCAAACACATTATAGATACTATGAAAGCAGGGACTTGATTTAAACACTGCCTTTATGTTACTCCATGGTTCCACAGCAGAGTATTTAGAGGCATACAGCTGGGACTCTGTGGCCTGGCAAGCTCTCAGAGCTAAACCTGCACTAGAATCACGAAACAGTAAGTGATTCCAATCCTATGGGTGGAGTAGAAAAGCCCTTCAAAAATGTAAGTAGCACAAAGACAGCCTCATCATAGCTATGAGGTATGGGTAGTCCAGTTGGATAGTTAACATTGAATTCAAGAGAGGCAAATTAAAAATGAGGGGGCAATCCATGCAAGCGAAATTCCACATCAATAAAACTTGTGACAGTTACTGTATTGAATGTACTATTCATATACATTTAATTGATTTTAAAAACATTCATGCACGCACCATACAATCATGGCAAGAGTGAGTAAAATCCCAGCCCTATGCAAGTACTGCAGTGCTTGCCTTTTTCAAAATCAAGTAGACGCAAAAAATTTAATGCAAACTACGAGAATTACATAGAGAAGCATCTAAGTTTCAAAAACATTAACAGTGAAGTTGCTCTTTGCATGTGCAGCAAAAGAGGAAAGAAAACACAGTGGTAAGGGGAGGAGTGGAGGAGTCAGCTGTGATGAAAGAGGGAACGTACCGGTGCAGGGAAAGGAAAGAGAAGACTGATGGAGCAGCCATTGCAACAAATGAGCCTTATCAGAAATAAAACCCCTTCTTCTACAACAGTCTATTGAAAGGTCAGAGTGTCCTCAGTAGCTGAGAAGACAAAATCATCTGATTGAAGGTAAAATACAAATCTATTTAAAAAACATTTGTGATTGATGAGAACTGGAAGACAAAGATGGCATCACAGTCCCTTGGCAAGAAAATCCCTCCAGATGGCTTCTTTTTCTCATTAATGCTCTGGGGGAGGATCCTAGACATCCCAGCAGGTCCCGTCGTGACTTTGGATTCAGAGCTGTCCACAAACTCAGCTGCTCCTTGGCTCAGCTCCTCTTTTGCTGCACATGCATATGGCACGCGGCAGTGCTACAGGACATCGGCTGATGAATGGCTTTACAGTTAAATCGTCTCTCTAGATCACACCTCCTATACTATGGTTTAAAAGACAAAAACCTTTCTGTAACCAAACCACCCAAGACGAGGCTCATAAAACCTTCTCAGGCTCTTCAGGTTTTCTGCTGCTAGTATAGAAACTTCAGAGATTGCTAGAAAAGACTAAGAATGGTAACACTGAAAAAGGAAGGAAATCTTAAGTGATTGTCAGCTCATTTTTGGTTATTCACACCTCCCAGACTGACCATCAAGATGGCCAAAATGTCAGCCCTGAGTTAAGACCACATCAAGTGTCTCCAAAATCTCTACCGAGCTTCCCTACTACCACTTGCAAGACAGACAAGTAGAGTTTAATACAGCAATCTCATAGTTAACTACACAAGAATGCCTCAGTTTCAACAGCTGAAAGGAGGTAACGCAAAAAAATGACAGTAGGTAATAAAAAATCATTGCCACCTCACTAGGGTTTGTCTGGTTAACACAGACGGGGTGGAGAACACTACAGACCTGAAAACAAGCAAAGGGCCCAAAGAGTAGAAATTTATTTGAATTCCTATGGATTAAGTTGCTAAATAAACCACATTCTTTTCTGTGAGCATAACAGATATAAATATATAGGAGCCGTCAGTCCACTGCAGCATGCTGAGAACCTAAACAAATGTTATAACGCATGAAGGATCTTGTGCGTGTAACATCTGCATCGCAGCCGGGGAGGGGAAGTGCCACGCTGGCTCTGCGCTGTTTCCGAGGCTGACGATGCCCTGCTTGTCCCTGTGACATTGCTGCCCTGCAGGCACAACTGGGGAGCGCACAATTTGGTAACAGGGCTGATTATCTGCCTGCAGATGATAAACTGCAGATTCCCGTGCGGCAACGGCAAGGCCTTCCATTTTAACGAGCGATACGGTATAGCAGAATCACTGATCTGTAGCTACGATTTTATTTAATCCAATAAATTATTTACTTTGTGTCCACATCTTACTCCATTTCCAAGTCAAATTAACACATCACTTCAGGTTCAGATAAGCAATACATCCTGAATACTGACACAGCCCAGAATGTGATTATACTAAAATCAGTTTATAAATCCTCTTCATTGGCCCTTTGTCAGGGAACTTCACTATACACAGGAGGAAGTAAAGGAATAAACCAAAATCAAACACAGTATGCTTAAGGATCAATTAAAATGGATATTTTAATTCACATTTGTAACCTTCTAAGAGCTATCAAATTTATATGTCTTTAAATGATAATGATTTTGACAAAAAAAACCCACATTTTTTGCTCTGTGAAAGGTATTAGCAGGAAATCGAAAAGCTGAAGGAAAATGAAATTGCATTTTTCACGTTTGTTATGAGCCTGCTCTAACTGCAGCGGGAGAGGTATTTGTCATGCACAGCCTGTCCTCCTCTCTGGATGCTCTCTTCCACTTTCGCCTGGGAGCAGTACGTGTTAAAGGATCATTAACCAAAGCCATGTACCTCGTCTCTGCCTCACAAACGAGCACTGTAAACACTGCGACAGCCACAGAGGCACCGGATAACCAGGGCCCAGTGTAGACCTTGCAGCTCATGCAAGACAAAGCAGCCAGACTAAACTACCCAAAAGAAATCTTTTTTTCCCCTAAAACGGACCCATCCCAAGAAGGGCAAGGCAACAGCCCCGCAGGTGCTGCGAGACTCCCTGAAGCTGGTCTGTCTCACCGGCAAAGTGCAGAACGGACACACACACCCCTGCCCTGCCGGACCCTGCTATCTGAAGTCTCTGCACAGCCCATTTCATCACCTGGTTTCTGGATGGATAGCGTTCTTATCCCCTGCGTTTACACAAAGTTTTAACCACCTAACAGGAGCTTTACGCGGTGAACACATTACAAGAAATGATGGGAGACAAATACCACCTTGTACAAACCCTGATGCTGGGACTCGGTATGGCTTCACAAAGCAACGGGCTGGGTCACAGAGCTGTATCAAAACATGTTTTCACATCAGCACACCCCAAAAATGGTGAGATAGAGTCATAGCCCCAGCTGCATAGATTCATCAAACAATCAGACCCCACGGGGAGAGGTACATGGAAGAACTGTTTTCTTCATAGTTCTGCTCCTGTCTCTGGGCACTAAGTGCAGTCTGTTCCACTACTAAATGCAGGCAGATGCAACGCACTTCCAAAAACGCAGAAAAATAGTTTTTGAAACTGAATTCATTCCTGTTCAGTTTCTCCCACATAAACCTGTCTTTTATATAGCACTCTTGGCTCCTATCACACAGGGGCTGATATATGCTCCAGCATTTTGGAAATCATTTTAGGTTGGTGTTTTTGCCATAAAAGAGAGGAATGCAATGCCTGGGGTAGCGAAGAAAACTGAACAAGATTTTCATCTCCTTCCAGTAGTCTCATGATCTACTTTTAAATCTTTTTCCATTACTATTTAATGGCATTATAATTACTGCAAGTCTCCAGCGTTCAGAATAACCACAGAACAAATACAACCTTGATTATGCTCTTAATATTATTTGTATTACAGTGGCAACAAGAGACTTTGAACTCAACCAAAGGAACAGAGGAGCGTGCATCTCCAAGAACCCGCATCTAATCTAGAATGAGAATTTGTAGGTTATTACAAACGAAAGGACAAAACACTGAGGTTGCCATACCTAGTGTATATGCTCTTATTTTCTTTCTTTAGAAGTCTGACATTCTTCTTTGGAAGAGATAGCAGTCCTAGTCTCTCAAATTGGCTTAAACCTTATTGTTTAGGACAAGTTCTTCCCTAAAATCCTTAAATACACCCATCTTCCCTCCTGCCAATCCCACGTGAACAACAGTCTTGATAGCTCATTCTCTGCTGCCAAACCTGCCTCCAGTCACACTTTTTTGTTGCAACTAAGAAGCCACAGATTTATTTATTCTCTAAAACTGTGGGCCGTATTTATCCTCTAAAAGTGAACAGGCACGTAGCTGTAGAGCAAAGGCTCCTTTTTGGAGAAAGCATGTCATTTTGGAAGAAACAAAGGTGGGTGTCTCTTCTGCTCAACGCTGTTCACAGACAGAAAAGCAAAAGAAAACAAGCATTTGATTTACCCTCTCACATACTACACTATTGAATGAGTCAGTTAATCAGAAGACCTGATTTTACCATTGCCAAGTGATTTCACTTAAGCCTTGAAGTGTCACTCCCTTTTGGTATTTGCACTTTTTCAACAGTGGAAATTAATACTAGGTCTAAAATCCAGAGATGAAAGGTGGCAATGATGGGTATGAATTTCTCCAAGTTCCAATTTCTCTTAGAGTCTTAACACTTTCTGTTCTGACACAGAAATAGAAGAGAGCATCTCATATTTTGAAAAGAAAAAAAGAAAGTAATACAGTTCACAGCATCTTCCCCTGCAGAGCAGACTCTCACCTGAATGAGCATTTCTGGCGGCACCTCCTCCCACTGCCAAAGGCTGGCGGCTGGGCTCCCAGGGCTGCCAACGCAGCGTAATGGAAACCTGTGGGAGACTTCACAATGCTTTGGATGAAGCTCTGCAGATAAGCCAACACCCTGGAAGTTGCAGTTGGCTGACTCTGGTGTCACGGGGACGTGCCAGCCTCTCACAGCAATTACAAAGTGTTAATCCTGACTTGCTGTGAAGGATAATAGCTCAGTCAACAAAATAAAAAAATACTGGTAAACTGTAGCTGCCTTTGTAGAATCAATTTACTTAAATGAGATGGGAAGGCAGAATAGATGAACTAGTTATGAGCAGCTCGCCAACTTTTCCATCTGAATTTGTATTTTAACCCATACGACTCTAAATAACAACAGCACCAATAGATGTTTTTTTTCTGTACTACCCATCAATGGCCCCAGTGCATGATTGGCATTTAAGGGCTCAGGATTCACACCAAGAGGGCCATAGGTAACATCCTTTTCCCACCTAGATTCATAGATTGCAAGTAAAAAATAACTGTGAAAGTTATACTGCAAATGATTAGAGTTACAGTCTTTGAAAACATAACGGGTTTTTTTCCCATTCTGACCTGAGTGCTAAACAGCAGAGCAGGTGCTATAAAATATCTAGAGTCCATCACACCCTCTATTCTGTGTGTGTTCCTCCTCAGAGAAGGACATGCAGCAAATACTTCCAACAAGCCAAGCAAAATTGCTCCTAGCCCAATAAATGACCTTTGATTAATATAAACGATTCCTTTTTTTCCTTCCTCTCCCCACCATGTTTTATTTTCTTTATTTGTGCATTGGAGAAGTTCACCTAGTATGCAAACCCAGGAATCAAACACACAAATTCTGTTTCCTCAGAGAGTCTAACCAAGCTGTCTCCCACTGGACAACCACAGGACAAAGCCTAAAACCCAGCCTGGAAGCAGCCAAGATCTGAAAATGAACTAACAGAAATTGCTTAAAGTCTATAAGCCAAGTGTGTAAAACTTCGAGCACTTCACTAAGCTCTTCCCCAGGTTAAAAGACTATGTAGGTCCACTGAATTGAGCAGGAATCATATGCAGCTGAGGAATCAAAGGGTTTCCATAGAAAAAGTTGTTAAACACCATTTTCTATAAAACGTGCTTTAGTACAACTTTTCTTCACAGCCTTGTGACATGAACAGTGGCGCAGAAAGTTTTGTGTTTCTTGTGCAGGTCTATCTTACAGCAAGGTCAGAGAAAAAAATACTTTAATATTCAGATTTGCAATGGCACCCCATAAAGCTGGCAGAAAGGCTTATGGCACGCTCTGGTATTACATGTTCTTTTTGTTTCTTAAAGTGCTTAGCACATGTACACCAACATCTCCACTCACAGGCTCCTTTTACTTATTTTTGCAGATTTAGGATTTATACACTCTTCAGACTACTGAAAGTTGTGTTTAATTAGATCTTACACCTTCTCTACTTTCATAAACACAGACATTTGGCTACTGAAAGACTGGCCTTGCCACACATCCACAATTTAATGACAGCTATTGTCAAATTAAGTCTTTTTCAGATGCTCTAATTTCAGATTTATCTATTGACAGAAATATTGCCTGGCACTATATTAAATAAAGAAAAAAATTTATTCTAGCTAATATGTAACAGCAGTTGCAACAAACAGAAGCCATACAGTTTGAGACCATCATTACAAGCACATCATCTTTTAAAAATATTTAACAAAAAGCTCATGGGTCTGCTTTAGTAGCTGAACCTGAACTCGCCGAGGAAGCAACTGAGCAGAATCAGACATTCTCATTAAGTAAAATTAGCCAAGTGCAATTTGCCTGGCTGGTCCTCTCTATGTATTAGCATTTATATTCAGACAGTGATGAGCTTAATCAGGTTTTTCAAACAAAAAGAAAAAATGCCTCCCCAAATCCACAAACCTATCAGGTTTATTAGTAACAGATTGCACTTCCATTGTAAAAAAAACCCAAAACAAACAAACAAAAAAAAGGCAGCTAAGAAACTGAAGAAAATTGTCTGTTCAGAAGCACATCCTAGTAGCTAACAGCAATCTTTCCTCATAGCAGGAACATGACCTCACATACGTGCTAGCTGATTGCTGTCAGACTTACTGAAGACAAAAGGAGACATTTCATTAAAGGGCAAATGCCAGGAGGCTACGCAGAGCTGCTGCCAACCCTCACTGGAAGGGACAGATTTGCCCTCCGATTGCAAAGATTACATCACAAGGTCTTTTTTTCTCCTTCCACAATGGATGCATCTCAAAGAGCTGTCGGGCCCAAACCAGCAGCATCTAGGGAGTTAAGGGTCAGCAACAACGCTGATGTGACAAAGAGCAGAAACAACCCCAGAGAGCCTGGTCCTGCTGGAGGGCAGCTACCTCCAACTACAGCAGCAAAACTGAACGCGAGAGGCGGCAAGAGGGGATGTGAACCCTGGGCCCAGAGATGGCAGGAAGGTGGGTGCTTGAGCTGAGGACTGTGGCGATATCGATATCAAATTTAACCCCGCAGTCCTTCCGAACATCAGAAAAGCGGCAGAAAATTTTGTAGATTTTAAGCTATTGAAAGTAGCACTGGCAAAAAAGGTTCCATAGAAATAGCTTGTTTTATAAAAGTCAACTTGCTAAAGCCCCTTTCAGACAGATGGGCACCAAGTATGTCCTAACACGTACCGAGAGCTCTGATTCTTTTCATAAATTATGCCTCAGTGCATCCTGGTTTGCAAAACACTACAGCAGTGAAAGCTGGCCAAAGCAGCAACACGCTCCAGCCAGAGCAGTGTGCGCTGCACACGCAGTAGGTAATAGAAAAAAGGCAATTGAATGACAATCACCCCAGAATTACACTTTGTAACCCCGGTTATTCTCTTAAGGCAGACAATGGCTTTATCTGAGCAGCACAAAATGAGGCTTTGACCCTCTCTTGTTCGTTCCAACATTCTTTTCTCCTTAAGTCCATGGTTAACCTTTCTCTTTAAAACCTGTTTCTATAGTGACCAAGTGCTAAATTGATAATATATTTGCTTTCCCACCTGCCTTACTTCAGACTTGGAAACTCAAAGTGTTATTTAAACAACATTCTAAAAACTGAGCTTTGAGCTGTAGTAAGGCGGTATGGTAGAGTACTTCATCACAAACTTCCCCAGCTCTTGAAACAATGCAAAAACAAATAAATGCAGGATTTATAGAGGAAAGCAAAATTCTTCATGGCTCGCTAACAATTACTTGAAAAGCTAATATATAAAGGACCAGGAAGAAATGAATTCCCAGTACCTTAGAGAAGTATCAGATTCCTCCTTTCAGGCAAGTATTTCATTTCTTCAGCAGCTTTTTTTGACTGTTTATTGCACCTTGGTTACACTACCGGCACTTTGCCCCAAGTGCAGCAGCTTTCCTAGAGAATAATAACCAAGATACGCTTTACATGCGGGTAAAGCACTGTGTTCCCAGAAGGAGACAGAGGAGCACATTTTTATAACAGCTAATATGGCAATGAATCATCCTCCTGAGACAAAGACTAAAAACATCATGAGGGGAATATAGTAAGTTGAAATAATAAAAAAAAAATTAAAAGGGACTCAGATCAAGTTTTACATATGCAAATAAACAGTATGAGAGGGGAAACACAGAGAGTGAAACATGTGAAGTAATAAGCAAAAAAAGATCAGGTGTATCTATCTTCCTGGAGGCTGAAAGAAGATATTAAACTGTGCTTTCTGGTAAATTGCCACTGCCAGTTATTGACAAAGTTGTCAATTATACAGGATTATTTAGACTGATGGTACCTGAAGAAATGGGGATTTAGAAACACTTGGGACTAAAAGGAGAGATAGGAATGCACTGCAGATGATAAATGGAGTGGACTGAAAATAAAAGAGCAAAGAGGCCAGCTTCAGAGGGTATAATTAAATATCCTTAATTAGCATATTAAGAGTACTGCAATGAAACCATATACCTACTTTCAAAGCCGGATTTTAGAAAATAAATGTAACCAAGTGGATGGTTAGAACAAAAATGTTCTATGCCATAAGACTGCCTGGCATATAATTTACTCAGATAACATCTGTTTTGCTAATGTTTAAATAATTATATAAAAAGATGTACTGACTGCCCAGGTCTGTAAGCAGTAAGATATTAAATCACCACTAGACAGATTTTACTGAAATTGGTCAGACAATGCATTAGGAAAAGAAGACACCGCTTCAGGATTTGAAGCAGTTGAGTAACCATGTAGCTTAATGCACGTGGATAAAGCAGGGACCAACAAGTAAACGGAAGGTAGCAACTGGCACCACAATGTTTTTAAACTGGTCTAGGAACAAGGGTGAAGTTTTATTTTGAGGCAGGGATGTGAAAAGTGTTTTTTAAATTCTTGGAAGAAGCCTCCTACAATATCACAAAGCTCTGTTCTATTAAAAACATACTCTGCTGAAGAGTTAGGGGTATTTACTACCACAATTTTCTCAATAGAATGAAAGATATTTCACTTTGTTCATAAAGAGAAAGTTAACAGGTTAGGATTTCAATATGAAATTAGAAAGAGCTAGGCCTAGATCAGTTTTGGCATTGACTTGTTTGGTCATGTAAGCTGCTTAACTCTTCTGTACCTCACTTTTGATATACAATGGACCAGCCATTCCCACCTCCCAGGCACTTTACCAGGATACCTGTATCCACAGCCAAGATATCACGGATATAATTGGAAGATTGCATGAAAAACACTGATATAAGATGCTCTCAGATATTAGGCAGGGCATCACGCCAGTGTTATTTATACTACCCTTCTAAAATAATGTTGGTTACTTATATTAAGTAAATTCTGCTCCCAGCACATAAAGGCATTATTTGCCACACTGCTGGCTAGTCCACTGTTTCAGTCTGAAGTGAGACAGGGCACCACTAGCAGGAGAACTTAATTTCCATCTCTCTGCTTTGGTTGCTACTGTAGCTTCCACCTGCCGTGGCTTTTTTATGCAATCACTGAGGCCTCCCCTAAGTAATGGTTTGAACAACAGAAGCCAGGGCTTCAATGCCTGCCACCAAGAATATTTCTGCTTCCTAAGAAGCAATGCTAAAAACAGCCAAGTGCACAAAGTTTTGAAAAAATACTGTATGATGACTGGGCAGATTGAAGTGAGCCTTAAATACCATGTTACAGCCCAGACCAAAGACAAAGTACTTGGCTTGGCCAAGCGCTAAATCAGTATTATACAAATGGCTCCCCCCTCCCCGCACACACACTTGTAAATTCAGTAGAAAACAGAAATGCAGCAGGGAGGAGGGCACCGTGGATGTTTTCCCAAGGAGTAATAAACTTCCTAGCTGAACAGTACTTGTCTGCTGACTGACAAGTGATGAATATGACAATGTGCCTGGCTCACATTACATAAAAATGACAGCGTGACACTGAAGGCACCCTGTTTGTCTTCAAGTTACTTTCACTGATTAGAAAGAAAATATGCAGCATGCCAGCTGAAGGTGTTTAGGAAAGGTGAAACCTCTGAAGCAGAAGCCAGCAAAGACTAGCCAGAACCTGCTGACAAGACAGAGCAGGAACCAAAATATTAAATTGGGTATTGCTGTAATCATTATTGAAGATCAATGTACTTCAGAGACCGTACCTGCCTAGCCAGGTCCTCCCTTGATCTGGGTCTGAAGTCATGGGAAAGTGCAATACATTATTTCAATACAGTATATAATACATATAATGTAACACATGGTATTAGCTTCCAAATGACTCTTTATAAAGGCTGTTGCAGCATCCAACTCAGAATATAATTTATAAATGCAGAATTCCTCAGTCTTTGGATTGCTGTTTCCTACTCACAATAAAAAGAAGTTTAGGAAATAAGAAACACTTACTTCTGCCTTGCTTTGGCTTAATTTTTCTGCAGGACGTGGTACCCCTCTGCTGGGCAAGAACAGACGGAACAGCAAGGAGCCGTGAACCAGAACTGACTGAACAGTAAAACAAAACCAGCCTGTACAGACTGAAAAGGACAAGTAAGGAGAGGCAACTGAGGCAATTTATGGCTGACCAAAAGCCTGAGTAAATAAGGAGCCCAGATGCAAACCATTAAGCAAACGGCATTCACAAGTTAGACTTAGTTCTCCAAACATCGTCCAAACAAGAAAGTAACATTTTTCATAACATCTTTAAAAGGAATCACCTTCAAGGAGCTGTCACCTTGACAAGCACCAGTTCTCTAAAAACAAATGTTGCAATATTTACAATAACAGGAAGCAGAAAGAATTTCCTAAAGCAAAAGATTTTTGTCCATGGAAAACTAAATTATGAACTATAAAGCCTGCACTGCATGAAGCTGGTAAAGAAATTCAGCTGTAACTTATGCATTTATAACATTGTTTTCCAGGAGAAGGAAACCATCAGAACAGTTTTTCTTTTTTACTTTAGGCATTACTTTTTTTTTTTCTTCCCAAATATGACAACCACAGTAAAGATTGGGCAAGTTCAGACACCAACAGTGATGCAGATGAAAAAGCAAACGCCTACCAGAGACATGTACGATATGTTACACATTTTTGGGAAATACTAGTTAAATCTTACTCTGACCTCTGAAGGATGATAAAGAGAGAAGTTAAGCCTTCTTCTCACTAGCCCTGAGACTGGAGTACAGTTGTCCATTTTGTTTCAGACTTCTTGTTCTGTTCTACAAATGACTCAGCTTGGTTCTCTATA
This sequence comes from Syrrhaptes paradoxus, assembly GCA_013400615.1. NCBI lineage: Eukaryota > Metazoa > Chordata > Aves > Pterocliformes > Pteroclidae > Syrrhaptes > Syrrhaptes paradoxus. The sequence continues at coordinate 320,592 of VZTO01001596.1, forward strand.
GGTTGGAATACTACTCGTTTTTAAACCAAAGAAAGACTGCAAAAAAACCTTGTTTAAGAATAACAACCTAGTAAGTGACTTCTAGGAAACAATTTTTTTGTTGTTGTTAAAAATATAAACACAAAACAAAGTTTGATTATACTTCTTCCCCTTTTATTAAAAACAGTCATTGCACTTGACATACATTTGGCAAAGATACGTGATTGTATCTCCACTTTTCAGGAAACTAATTACAGACTATGACAAAGTGACACCATGTCTGCAGTTACTAGGTTCTGGGTCAGTTTTTCATACTGCAAACTTTTTGTTTCATTTTTTTCAGGTGATTCTCCTTTTACCTTGTCTGTGTGATCAGCAACAGTATACTAGCTCCAAATACATTTATTTTAGATGTACATGTGTGCACATAGTGGAAAACGGCACCCAGTATCTGCCGCTAGATATTGAAGACAGAATTCTTCCAGGGTCTTTACCATCCAGACTCACCCATCCTTTTGTACCACTTTTCACACTGAAGCCCTTTACTCCAAGCCTTTGTATTAGAATTTACATTCTAATGTAACCAAAAGTTTGTTTCACTAAGAAACAAGTTTTCTAAACCATTTATTTAGGGATCAGGAAAGAGGACAAATCTTACCAACAGGAAACTCTCCAGAGAGGGAAAAAGTCTGTAGTGACAGACGCAGATACAGAGCCTCACAAACTCTTCAGCTATCTAGCAGCTATATTAACAGGGGGAGGCAGGGGGAAGAAGTACTTTTCCCTAGTCATTACCCATACTCTCAACAGGATTACATTTCCATAAGAAAGAATATCAGTCCATTTACCAAGACGCATTGTCCCATTCCCCGCTCTTGTTTTAGGTCAACTGGAAGCTTCTTTTTTCAGTTTTTCTAAAATCTCATCTGGTGTCATCGATGCCAAGATCTTCACCACTTTTTCACGTGATTTACCACCCTGGTTGAGACACACACACAAAAAACATCTTTCAGAGAATCACCACCAAATACACATTCCAGAAAAATCTCACTGTAATGACAACATACACGGTACTTTAAAAATAATTTTTAAAGTGTGTGTATGCATTATTAACAGCAGTAGGAGATAGTTCATCAATGTCCTTTCCAGTTATCTGAAAGGTGGAAAACAATATTTTATCTACTCTTGTTTTAAAATTGGACACAGTTCCCGGAGGATGCCCTCAATTGATCCTCTTTTTATAGGCTAGAATGGAAAGCAAGGAGCAATAAGTTTCCACAATTTACTTGTATCATCAAGAAGCAAGACTCAAACTAATTTGCATTTTTGTTTCTATAAAATGTGTGTGCTTATGTATATATTTGATAGCTCTGTACTTTCAGATCTTTCTTCAGAGTTGTCTCCCACAGAGTATTAGTTACTCTTAAGCTGAGTTCCCAGGTTGTTAATATCAACTAAATGAAATCCCATTGTATATAACCTATAAGACATTCATATTAATGCAGCAGTTATTCAAAGTATTATTGACCTGTTTTTGTATTACTGAAAAAAAAAGCTATTTTACATGGGAACTGGCAAACCTGCAACCTCATTTCATATTGCCTGAAGACACAACTCTGCTAGTATTCAGTAAACCATGAGAAACACGTTCCTTGTTAACCTGCAGCCTGGCAAAAAGCCTGAAAAGACCACAAGGGACATCCTGAAGGAGAAAAGAGTCCTTAACTCTACTGTACAGAAATACAGCATGAAATTTAAAAATAGATTTTTGAAGCAGTCTAGCCAGTTGATGAAAATCAAGGCCCTTGCATAGAAATCCAGTAACCTCAATTTTACACTGGATCATTTCCCACCAATCTCCCGATTTGGATTGGTTTTGCACTTACCATAAAGCAAGTAGTACGTAAGAAAGCAACGACTACAAAAAAATCACTTTCTGTTTACACCTAGCAGATAAGGATGGAAAAATCTAAGCCACAGGTAAAACACAGCCTTTACCTTTCCACTCGACTGAGCACAAACAGTGGCTTGTGAGAAACAAACACCAGCATGTAATTATTTGGACACCACAGGTCAGAACCACTGAGTCAAGAAGGTCTGGTGACAGTGACCCCTTTTATGTTCAACTCTGCTTAGCACTTATGAGAACAATCTAGTTAAACATGAACATCCCTTTAAGGTAGGAAGAGAGTGTAAAATCGGTAAAATGTTGATAAACAAATGAAGGAGCTTCCCCATGATTCAGTAAAAACAAGACTCAAATCTTCGTGTCTCTGTCTTTCAGCAACACAATGCTCAGTTCATTGATCACGTTGCCATTTACGACCAACTACTACATTAAACCAAGAGAAAAAATAAAAAGCACAATTTTTCATTGTGCTCTTATGTCCATAAACTATAAATGAACATGGCTGGAAAGACTTTAAGTACAATGAATTAATAAACCAAATTATTTATTCAGTGCAATGAATAAAACAAAGTTTCCACTCGCCAAAGTCAAGACATGTAAATTCTAATCCAAAGAAACCCTTGAGGCCCAGCTATAATCCAAGTGCTTACATATGCTCTTGCTTATGTGTGACAGTTAATTATCAAAAACTGTTCACTCAAATACTTATTTAAAAAAAATAATGACAAGTTATTAATGGAACGCACATTCTCTGCAAAGCACAAGTTTTATGAACTGCATTTGACATGAAAATAAGAGAATCTTTGAAGAACACAGAAAACATGAACCACACACATTTGGAAAATATATGAAGAGTAGCTCCCTGTACTCAATGGGTAAGTTTCAAAATCCGGAATTTAAAATGCAGTAGGGCAAGACTGAAAAGAAAAAAAACCAAAGAAGTACCTTCTCTAAAATAACTTCACTCTTCTTCACTTCTAGCACCTTAGAGAGGTAGCGACACAGCTCTGCATTTGCCTCCCCTTCTGATGGAGGTGCAGCAATAGCTACACCTACTGCCCCAGCTGACACATCTATAACAAATATTTTAAGGATTTTATGTTCAAAATATTCAAAACATCTCTTAAAAATTAATGTTTATGTTTTGAAAAGCATTTTATTTTAAAACCACACACATTTATAGGTTAGCAGGTAACGACAATTTGGCACTTCCCAAATCAGCACTGCTAGCCAGTGCAAAGATAACCTGACACCCAGAGCAGCGAAGCCCCCAGCCCCATGTCAGAGCACAGCCCTGGATCACCAGTGCTCACACACCCGGGCACTGTCTCTCTGTTGCCCGTTCTGATGGAGGTGTGGTCCAGCTCGGCACCATGTAGCACAACCTGGCTACCCCCCAAAACAAGCACGATAAACACGCCTGCCCGGAGAGCTACTCCATCACCAACAATTCCCCCGCGCTGCCAGCTGAGCCTGGGTACCCACTGCAGCTCCCGCCTGTACATCAGCGAGTCCAGATCCGCACAGCAACACACTTCATTAGATCAAACTTCCCCGGTTCAAGCGAAGCCGCCCAGCCCGTCGGGACACACACAGCGGGCACACGAGTCCCCGCCTCACGCTGCCGTGCCCCCGGGGCGGCTCCTCCCAGACACGCGCGAAGCCGCCCCCGCCCGCCCCCCGGGGACCGGAGAGCGCGGCTCCCGGCTTCTCTCACGGAAGTGTGAGATTAACAGTCTTTAGTGGGCTGACGAAAAGATCGCTCCTGGGGCGGGAAAGGCCCCCGCCTTCCTCCCTCTCTTCAGGGGAAGTCACCGGAGCATCTCAACCCCGCTGCTGGCGACCGCCCCGAGCCACCGGCGCTGCGGGGCCGCCCCCGCCCGGCGCCCTCAGCCCGGCACAGCGGCGGGACACAGCCCCTCCCGCGGCGGAGGGAAGGCAGACCCGACCCGACCTGACCCGCGGCGCCGGCGGCCCCACCTGTGACGGCGCTGCAGCGGGAGCCGGGCTTGGCGCGAACCGCTACCCTCACACAGCCATCGCCCGCCACCACCACCGGTCCCGCGGCGGCGCCCGGTTCGGCGGGTCCCTTCCCGGCTCCTTTTCCCTGAAACAGAGGAACAGCCGCGGTCACCGCGGGCGCCACCTGCCGCCCCCCGCNCGGCGCCTGGCCTCGCCCTCGCCTGCGCGCTACGCCAGCGCCACGCCCTGAGCGCCCCGCGGGGAGAGGCGGGACCGACCGGAGCCCCGCTGCCGGGGTGCGCCTGCTGCCGGGGTGCGCCTGCAGCCGGGGTGCGCCTGCCCCCGCTTCTGCTGGCCTCTCCCGGCCCGGCCCTTCGGAACGCAGGGCTTGCTTGAGAGACTGCACTGGGACCCAAGCCCTGCACACCAGTTAAAGAGAAATGAGGGAGGAGAAAGGAGGTGCTTGGGGTGGGTTTTTGTTCTGTATCTCAAATNGCGCCGGCGGCCCCACCTGTGACGGCGGTGCAGCGGGAGCCGGGCTTGGCGCGAACAGCCACCCTCACACAGCCATCGCCCGCCACCACCACCGGTCCCGCGGCGGCGCCCGGTTCGGCGGGCCCCTTCCCGGCTCCTTTTCCCTGAAACAGAGGAACAGCCGCGGTCACCGCGGGCGCCACCTGCCGCCCCCCGCTCCCGGGGCCGCCACGCTCGCACACACCTTGCGAGGCATGGGCACGGCCCCCCCGCCGCTCCGCACCGGCGCCGCCAGCAGCCGACGGCAGCCGGCGAGGGCCAGCATACCGCGCCGCGGCCCTTCCGGCAACAGCGGCC